>JBBDGP010000333.1:10522500-10570000 GCA_037952835.1 Lithobates septentrionalis | reverse complement strand
AAGGAGAGGCAGACACTCACAGGCCACTAAAAGAGAGCAAGCAGGCTCTGTGTCTACAGCCAACAGTGCTGGACATACACATGGTGCATCCTCAGCATGTGGCCATGGGGCACGCTTGACCTTTTTTCGGCAGCTGGCCGCGTTGATCCACAACACGCAGAAGAGTTGGTAGAGAGGATAACTAAGCCGTCCACATCCTCCTCATCCTCTGTCGCCCAGGCTCAGAGTAGTTTGCCTGCCAATGCAGCTGCCAAAGCGGCCTATTCCATCGGCTCAATGTCATCAGTCACTCCTTTCCTAGCCCCACCATCATGCACGGAGGAGTCCCCCGAACTGTTCGACCACACTGTTGGGTACATCCTGCAGGCAGATGCCCAGAGTTTTAAAGGCTCCAATGATGTACCCAGGTTGAGGAAGGCAGTAACGTGAGCCCAGAGAGAGGGGGTGCCCAAGAAGGACAAGAAACTGGCAGTCATGTTCCCCCAGCTGCAGCATACTGCCAGGTTTGCTCCAGTGACGAGGAGGAAGGGGATGATGAGGTCACTGATTCTACGTGGGTGCCTGATAGAAGAGAGGAGGAGGAGGCACATCTCCAACAAGGCAGGATGCCCTCCAGGGGCCAGCTTAAGGGCAGCCACCCGACTGCATCACACCGCAGAGCTCCACATGTGCAGGGTGCTGCTGACTCCCCGTGTACTTTGAAAAGTTCTTTGGTGGGGGTCTTTTTTGATACGTGTGCAGCAGATCACACAGTTGCTGTTTGCAACATATTTCTGAAGCGTATCAAGCGTGGCCAAAACAGCAGCCGCTTGGACACCACATGCTTGACCAGACATATGTCGACCTCCCATGCAGTCTGTTGGCAACAGTACTTAAAAGACCCACACCAAAGAACTAGGCGGACCTCTCCTTGCTCCTCATCAGCTAGGGTCTCCAAACCCGCTATACCTTCAGTCCTCTCAGAAACCTGCACTGAAAGGAATGAAGGTGTAGAATTAGGTGTGCTAAGTACTTGCGGGCAATCTGCTATCGCTACACCAACATCCGATTGTAGCAGGCAAATTTCCCTACTCCAGTTGCTAAACCGTCAAAAGAAATTCGGTCCCAGGCATCCACATGCTCAGCGGCTGAATGCTAGCTTGGCTAAATTGCTAGCACTCCAACTGCTGCCTTTTCAGCTGGTAGACTCTGCCCCCTTTCGTGAATTTGTGGAATGTGCGGTACCTCAGAGGCAGGTTCCCAAATGCAATTTCTTTTCATGGAAGGCCATTCCAGTTCTCTACCGGCATGTGGAAGGCAATGTCTTGGCCTCGTTGGACAGGGCTGTCAGCGGTAAGGTGCATATTACTGCTGACTCATGGTTCAGCAGGCATGGACAGGGACGTTACCTTTCTTTCACGGCGCACTGGGTAACTCTGCTGGCAGCTGGGAAGGATGCAGGACAGGGTGTAGTATTGTTGGAGCTTGTTCCACCACCATGCCTCCAAAATGTTAGTAGTGGTGACTCTACCACACCTCTCTCCTCCACCCTCTCCTCCTCTTCTTCCTCTATGGCCTCTTCCTCTGCAGATTTCTCCTCGGAACCAGCGGTGCTCCATAGGCATTCAAGGGGCTATGCAAGCACTCAGGCAAAAAGATGCCATGCGGTGCTTGAGTTGGTCTGCTTAGAGGACAGGAGCCACACTGGGGCAGAGATTCTGTCAGCTCTGCAGGGCAGACTCAGAGGTGGTCGACGCCACGCCAGCTTCAGCCGAGAATGGTGGTTTGCGACAATGGCACCAACCTCCTCTCCGCCCTCCGACAGGGACTCTTGACCCATGTCCTTCATTTGAGGGTGCAGGGGTTCTTGTGCAGGTACCCGGGCTTACAGGATCTCCTGAGGCAGGCCAGGAAAGTCTGTGGGCATTTCCACCGGTCATATAATGCTTGGCTGGCTGACCCTCAAAAGGAATGCAACCTGCCCAAGAACCGCCTCATTTTTTGACATGCCCACCAGGTGGAACTCAACATTGGCAATGCTGCAGCGGCTGCACATGGAGCAGAGGGCCATCAATGAGTACCTGTGTGAGTATGGCACCAGGACAGGGTCAAGGGAGCTTGGCTTTTTTTCGCCACACTAGTGGCTACTGATCAAGGATGCATGCACTGCCCTGTCACCATTTGAGAAGGCCACGAGGATGGTGAGCAGTAACAGTGCATGCATCAGTGATACTGTCCCTTTTGTCTTCCTGTTGGAGCACACGCATCGTGGAATAATGGACAGGGCACTTGAGGCAGAACAGAGGGAGGAAGAGGAGGTCTTCCTTACCTCTCAAGGCCCCCTTTATCCAGACAGTATTCCTGTGGGCCTGCCAATCACACAGGAAGAGGAGGAAGATGAGGAATGTGTCATCATGGAGGTGGAGCCTGGCACTCAGCATCAGCAGCAGTCTTCAAGGGATCGTTTTCAGTCCCCAGAAACCCATGGACCCATGGCTGGAAGGAGGTGGCTGTGGATCATGTCATCCTTAGTGACCCAGAGGACTCTGGATCGAATGCCTCAGCAAACCTTCGCTGCATAGCCTCCCTGATCCTGCAAAGCCTGCGAAAGGACCCTCAGATTCGTGGTATCAAGGAGAGGGATCATTACTGGCTGGCAACCCTTCTTGATCCACGTTACAAGGGTAAGGTTGTGGAATTTATCCAGCCTTCGTAGGGGGAGCAGAGGATGAAACATCTTCGGGAGGCCTTGCAGACAGGTTTGTGCAATGCGTTTCCAGAGCCTGGGAGGTTACAATTTCCTGGCCCTCCTGGACAATGTGTTGCTGAGGCTTCAGTCAGTCACAGAAGGAGCGGTGGAAAAGGTGGCCGTCTGACCGATGCGTTCAGACAATTCTTTAGTCCGCGGCCCCAAGGTCTGATCGGTTCCAGCAACCATCGCCAGCATCTGATTTACATGGTGCAGGAATACCTAGGGGCAAGATCAGACTTGGAGACCTTTCCAACCGAAAATCCACTGGGTTACTGGGTTTTAGGGATGGATCACTGGCCAGAGCTTGCACAATATGCAATTGAGCTACTGGCCTGTCCTGCATCCAGTGTTCTTTCTGAATGCACATTCGAGGTGGCAAGCATGAGTAGTGTCCCGCTGCCACCAAGAAGACAAAGACAGGCCCATTGAGCCCATAGTGCCCTTCCTGCTGCATTCCCCAATCCTAATTGGGAACCCACCACTTGTGCAGCACCAGTACTTCACCCATTCACTGGCCAACCCAGAATTCAGGTGGAAACAGTTGATTTTAGATCTATTGTGGACCAAAGCAATTTGTATGCTGGTCAATTCATCACCGCTAATCCCCAGCTGACCCTTGCCAGAGAATGGAAACCAGTTACGGTTTCCAAATTTAAGACCTTTCTGGGCCTATCCCTCCTCATGGGTGTAACTAAAAAGAGTGAGTTTGCAGTCATATTGGTCCACTGACCCAATTCACCATACGCCCATGTTCCCTGCTTCCATGGCCAGGGCACGATACGAGCAGATCTTGCGGTTCATGCACTTCAATGACAATGAACTCTGTCGTCCTCGGGGTGACCCTGGATACGATTGGCTCCACAAACTTCGGCCCCTCGTAAACAGCTTCAACCAACGTTTTGCAGCCATATTTACTCCCCATCAAGTTGTCTGCATTGATGAGTCCCTAATTAAGTTTTCTGGCCCCTTGTCTTTCAAACAGTATCTTCACAGCAAGCGTGCCAGATATGGGGTCAAGATGTATAAGCTCTGTGACAGGGCCACAGGCTATGCATATAGTTTTATGGTTTAGGAGGGAAGTGATAGTCATGTAGAGCCGGAGAACTGCCAAGATTACATAGGGAGCACTGGTAAGATTGTGTGGGACTTGGTGTCACCCTTTTTCGGAAAGGGGTACCACTTATATGTGGACAATTATTACACGAGCGTGCCACTTTTTAGTCACTTGTTTGATCAACAAATTGGAGCATGTGGCACCGTGCGATCTAATCGTCAGGGCTTTCCCCAGCGGCTCTGTAGAATCTCGCTGGGGGAGAGAGCCTGCTTGAAGTGTAATAACTTGCTCACTGTGAAGTGGAGGGATAATAATAATGTTTTCGTTCTGTCCTCCCTTCACGCAGACACGATGGTCCAAATTCCTACGGCGACTGGTGTTGTGGAGAAACCCCTCGTTGTCCACGAATATTTTTTTTTTTTTTTAATTCTTTATTTAATATTATATAAAAAAAAATACAAAGGTTACAAACTTCAATTTTACATATCCTTGTTGACCTTTACAGTCTCCAAAACAACCCACCGGCTCCCCCCCCCACCCTCCTCCCCAAAACCCCCCCCCACCTACAGGTGCACTCCATCAGAGAAAAAATACATATAAAATTAACTCATAATAACTTTGGCGAATCTCTTGGATTTTTTAAAGGCTTCCCAATTGGCCCATTTAGCTCCACTAACCTCTCCTTCCCCAAACGAACAGTCTGCTACTTCAGTCTTCTCTAGGATAGGTTTCATTTACCCTTGCAATCCAATCCTGAATCCTAGGTCCCTCTGCTTCCTGCCATTTTTTTGTTATTAAGCTTTTCGCTGAATTCAAAAGCACAGGGGTTATGGAAAATTTGTACCTTCTGTTCGAGCCCTCTGACCCATGAAACAGGCAGACCCATGGGTCATCCGGAATCGTTTTACCCGTAATCTCCTCAATGAGCTGGGTCACTTCCTGCCAGTATCTTTTATTAATTGGGCAATCCCACCAGAGATGAGCCATCGTTCCCAGGGCCATACATCCTCTCCAACAATTTGAGGATTTGTCAGGTTGGAATTTGCTGATTTTATCTGGTGTCGCATACCACCTAGCCAGGCACTTGTAATTTGTCTCAATCATTTTCGTATCTACTGCCGAGCTATGTGTTGCCCCTAATATGATCCCCACCGCGCTTTTACTACAGACTGATCGCCATTCATTTTCACATTTTTTGATGAATGGCGGTACTTCCAGCTCTCCTCCAATCTACAATATTTTATATAGCACTGATATATTCTTCCTTGGCATTTCCCTTAAAAAAAGCTTCTCTATTGGTCTGTAGTCTTTTTCCTCTCTTATAAGCCCAGGAAGGCTTCTGACAAAATGAGAGATCTGGCCATACCGCCACCCATTTACCTTCATTAAATCCCTATGTGCAGATAATTCCTGAAATGTGACAATTTTACCTTTCTTAGTGATATCTTTTAATTGTGCTTCCCTATTTATAATCCAGTTTCCACCCATTGCCTCCATCCCAGGGGGAAAGAACTCGTTATCTTTTAAATAAATAAAAGGTGAATTATACTCCCATTTGCTATTAGAATAAATCTGGTCCCAAATTTTGAGTGTGTGACGTGTTATGTCGTGTGAGACTGGACCTAGATTCCTATATTGGGGAGGATTCCAAATCAAGTGATTTAAATGTGCATTACTTAAACCCATTTCCAAATTGACCCATATTTTATTAGACCCCCCTTTTGCCCACTCTATCGTCCCTGATATAACTATTGCATTATAGTATGTAGTCTGGGATAGCTAACCCCCCATGTGCTTTTTCTCTACTCAAAACCGAGTACGCTATCCGTGGTTTCCTATTGTTCCATATAAATCTACTTATTAATCTCGTTAGTGTTCTAAAGTATGTTTGAGCCAATGGGATTGGGAGCATCTGCATCTTATAAAAAACCTTTAAGAGACCAAGAGATCGTGCGATACGACATTCTTTTTATTTCTCGTTTAATTTCATCCAATAATGGTATGAAATTCAACAAATACATCTTCCTAAGAGAATTTGCTAATTTAACCCCTAAATATTTGATGTTTTCCCTCCAGGGGAAATGAAAAACCTCCCTAAGTTCAGCTACTTCCTGTCTGTCAGGTGGACCTCAACGACAAGTTGTTGGTGCCATACCTAATTGCCCGTAAGGCCAGACGCTGGTACAAAAAAGCATCTGTTTTTTTTATTTCAATTGGCTTTGCTGAATGCTTTTGTGCTATACAAAGCTTCAGTACGAACTGGATCCTTCCTTAAATTCCAGGAAGAGATCATCAGAGCCCTTCTGTTTCCAGACGGTGCTTTGGCCCAACTTCCCAACGCAAATGCAGTAAGTAGACATGTGCGATTCCTTTTGTACGAATCGAAAATACGTACGAATTTACAAAAATTTGTTCATTCGAAAGCATCCGAAATACGAATCTCTATACTTCCGAATTTTATGCGAAATACGAAATTTCGTTGACGAATTTCGGATCCAAATTCCGTTATAACGGAAACGTGAATGGTGTTTTGTTGACCAATCAGAGGTTTTCTTCTGCTGCTGAGTGAGGGTTGGGAAAATTACCTTTTTTAATATGGGAGTGGGAGACTGGTATGGTAGTCGATGGGAGATTCAGAATAAGAATGTTCGTTAATATTGTTTTATTATTGTCATAATAATTACGATTATTCGTTATGATGAAGTTAAAAACCCAGGAAGTCAGCACAGCACAGGAATGGTGGGAGCCCCTCATAATGAGCACACCAGGGGTGCAGCCCCAGGAGGAAGTCAGCACAGAACAGGGATGGTGGGAGCCCCTCATAATGAGCACAGCACAGGGATGGTGGGAGCCCCTCATAATGAGCACCGCAGGGGTACAGCCCCAGGAGGAAGTCAGCACAGCACAGGGATGGTGGGAGCCCCTCATAATGAGCACAGCACAGGGATGGTGGGAGCCCCTCATAATGAGCACAGCAGGGGTACAGCCCCAGGAGGAAGTCAGCACAGGGATAGTAGGAGCCCCTCATAATGAGCATAATGAGTCGATGACTGCCATATTGAGAAAGGTATTTTTTGCTTTTTAAATCCATGATAACAAGCATTCGTAATTGTTACGAAAAGTTAACGAAAATTTGTATTTCGCACAAATACAAATTGAATTTCGGACATGAATTACGAAATACGAATTAACGGCTAATACAAAACGGAACAGAACGAAGCTAAGTGAATTTATTGACGGCGCACATGTCTAGCAGTAAGCCGGCTGCATGAGAGGCATTTTCCATATGTCCTCCCTGGTACCCCTACCCAACGAGTCCCCCAAAGAAAATTTGGTGTCTGTAGAAAGCATGGATATAGGCGTGACCAGGGGCGTTGCTAGGGGTTGGCTATTGGGGCTATAGCCCCGGATCTGGGGCACATAGCCCCGAGTCTCTTGCTGCAGGGTCCCTGCCTAACCAGCGGGTTGCAGGCTGGCTGCATGAGAGAGGCTGGAGGAGAAAAGAGAAGCGGGCGGGCGGACGAGCAGAGATGACATCTCTCTCTGCCTGCTCCACATCAGCGCTCTTCACAGCCGGGCCTCTTCAATTTGGGAGCGAGGTGCGGTGAGCAGCAGAGAGATGACATCATCTCTCACTGCCCGTCACACATCAGCGCTCTTCCACCCTCACAGCACGATGGAGTGGAGGTCACGTGCTTCCTGTCATCGTGGAGCTCCACTTTGCAGCCAGACCCACTTGCTTCAATGTCGGAGGTGCAGCGGGGAGCAGCGAGATGACATCATCTCTCACTGCATCACCGCTCTCCTGCTCTCACTAAATGGACCAGTGCTGTCAGCCTGCCACCAATGCAGCATCAATGCACATTTGGTAGCACTGGCTGGCATGGCAAGTTACAATCCACATCAGGTGGCAAGTGACAATCTAGAAATGGTGGCAGGAGACGTGGCAAATGACAATCTGCAAATGGTGGCAAGAGATGTGGCAAGTGACAATCTGCAAATGGTGGCAGGAGACGTGGCAAGTGTCAATCTGCAAATGGTGGCAGGAGATGTAGCAATATGCAAATAGAGCCAGGAGACATGGCAAGTGACAATCTGCAAATGGTGGCAAGTGACAATCTGCAAATGGTGGCAAGTGACAATCTGCAAATGGTGGCAGGAGATGTGGCAAGTGACAATCTGCAAATGGTGGCAGGAGACATGGCAAGTGACAATCTGCAAATGGTGACAGGTGACGTGGCAAATGACAATCTGCAAATGGTGGCAAGAGATGTGGCAAGTGACAATCTGCAAATGGTGACAGGAGACGTGGCAAGTGTCAATCTGCAAATGGTGGCAGGAGATGTGGCAATCTGCAAATAGAGCCAGGAGACATGGCAAGTGACAATCTGCAAATGGTGGCAAGTGACAATCTGCAAATGGTGGCAAGTGACAATCTGCAAATGGTGGCAGGAGATGTGGCAAGTGACAATCTGCAAATGGTGGCAGGAGATGTGGCAAGTGACAATCTGCAAATGGTGGCAGGAGACGTGGCAAGTGACAATCTGCAAATGGTGGCAGGAGATGTGGCAATCTGCAAATGGTGGTAGGAGATGTGGTAAGTGACACCCCCAGGGCCCCCACTGATTCTGCAGTATGGTGAGTTGAACCACTTCATTATATATTAGAATGTAACAATAGAAATAATGCGCTTTAATCACCCTGACACCATATCAACCATGGTGTCATGATGATTGAAGCGCCAACACCAGCCATCACCCGTGAAAAATTGCTTAGGTCTCCCCCCAACACCCCCCCCCCCCCCCGCGGCAGGCAAAAAGGTTGATGACCGCTGCTATGGGCTCTAGCCCCAGATCTTTTGCAGATCTAGCAACGCCCCTGGGCGTGACACTCGCTATTTTTGTCCCTCCTGTCCTGACCATCCTGGTCTTTGCATTGGTGAATGTTTCGAACGCTACCACACACTAGTGGAGTTTTAGTGTAGCTTACAGCACTGCACAGACTAGGACACACTTAGACAGGGTCTCCAAAGATGCCATCGCATTTTGGGAGACCTGAACCTGGAACCGTTACATTTACAACCACTACAACCGTTACAGTTACAAAAAAAAAGTGTAAAAAATAAATAAAAGTTAAAAATTTATATATATATATATATATATATATATATATATATATATATATATATATATATATATATATATATATATATATATATATATATATATATATATATATATATATATATATATGTATATATATAAAATTAAAAAAACAAAAATAGTTGTCGTTTTATTGTTCTCTCTCTATTGTTCTGCTCTTTTTTACTGTATTCTACAATGCAATGTATTATTGTTAAGCCCCATACACACTATCAGATTTTCTGCTGATTTTTGTCTTCAGATTTACCAAAACCATGTAGTGCAAGGGCCTGCCTGATTGCATACAAATTGAAACTCCTAAGGTTTGACCTCATATTATATGGTTTTGGTAAATCTGAAGGAAAAAAAAATCGGCAGAAAATCTGACAGTGTGTATGTGGCTTTACTATGTTTTATCATGTTTTCTTTTCAGGTATGTAATTCTTTTATACTTTACTGTTTACTGTGTTCTATTGTTAACCATTTTTTTGTTTTCAGGTACGCCATTCAGCTGCAGCACGGGTTTATTTATCTTGACAGCAACAGCGTTTGCTCCCACGATATGTAAAGCCGTGACTCCAGCGCTGTCAGAGGTGATTTTACCACCACAGTTAAAAAAAAAAAAGAGCATATATGCTGAAGTATGGGGGCAGGGGTGAAGGAGCGATTGGCTCCTAATATTAGGGGTGGATGCCCCCATGCTTTAGCATATATTTTTTAGGCACAGATTGCATTAAAAAATGTTTTATTTTTACTATGTTTTATTGTATTTGCTTTGCAGGTGTGGTAAGGCTTACTGTTATACTGTAATGTTACTTTGTTTTATTCTTAACCATCATTTGCTTAGCAGGCCATTCAGCTGCAGCACTGATTTATTTATCTTGACAGCAACAGCGTTTGAGGTGCTGTAGGAGGTGATTTCACCACCACAGTTAAAAGAAAATGGTACATGTCTGCCCATCATTAGAAGTGGGTGGATGAAGGGCGGCATTGTAATGGTGGGCATACCCATTGATCAGTCTCTTTTTTTTCGTTCAGCCCACAGGCTGCATGAAAAAAAAAGAACATTACAATGTATGCCCAACAAGGACCAGCAACGTACTGGTATGTTGCTGGACTTTGAGTGGTTATACCAGAATGATGCCTGCAGGGGTATCATTCTTTTTAGCCAGTGGTTGGCTTTCATGTAAAAGCAATCCTAGCAGGTAATTTGCCTCTAGACTGCTTTTATAAACAGTGGGAGGGAACGTCCCCTCCCTCCATCTTCCATGGTTTTCTTGGGCTCTCCTGTCCCAACAGGGAAACCAAGAATGCAACCGAGGGTTCCGCCAGCTGACCATAGAGCTGATCAGAGACCAGAACGACTCCAATCATCTCTATGGCCTAAGAAACCGAAAACTACGAGCATTTCATGACTTAGGTTTCACCGGATATAAACAGCGCCATTGGGTAATTGGCAAAGCATTTTATCACACTGATCTCGGTATGGTCAGATGCTTTGAGGGCAAAGGAGAGATTTAGGGTCTAATAGACCCCAATATTTACAAAAATGATAAAAAAATGAAAGGAACAGTTTAAAAATATAATAAAAAAGCAAAATAAATAATAATAAAAAAATTAAAAAAAAGCACCCCTGTCCCCTCGTGCTCTCTCGCAAAGACGAACACAATCGTCGGTCTGGTGTTATATGTAAACAGCAATTGCACCATGCATGTGAGGTATCACCGCGAAGGTCAGATCGAGGGCAGTAATTTTAGCAGTAGACCTCCTCTGTAAATCTAAAATGGTAACCTGTAAAGGCTTTTAAAGGCTTTTAAAATGTATGCAGTTTGTCGCCTCTGCACGTTTGTGCACAATTTAAAAGCATGTTGTGTTTGGTATATGTTCTTGGCATAAGATCATCTTTTTTATTTTGTCAAACATTTGGGCAATATAGTGTTTTATTGCATTAAAATGAAAAAAAGTGTGTTTTTTCCCAAAAAATTGCGTTCGAAAAATCGCTGTGCAAATATTGTGTGAAAAAAATTGCAACACCCACCATTTTAATCTGTAGGGCCTTTGCTTTGAAAAAATATATAATATTTGGGGGTTCAAAGTCATTTTCTTGCAAAAAATAAGATTTTTTCGTGTAAACAAAAAGTGTCAGAAAACGGAAAAATTTATACTCACCTTTCCATAATTTTCCTTTCCTGGTGCATCTTCATAGCAGCATACATATGGGTTGTGACTCTGCCCCCACAACCTGATAGGACTGGTTAACTATAAATCAAAGACAGACCCGGCTCACAGCATTCTCTGTAACTCTCACCATTTGGGTGGGTATCTGTATGCTGCCATGAAGATGCACCAGGAAAGGAAAATTACGGAAAGGTGAGTATACAATTTTCAGTTTTTCTGGTGCATCATGGCAGCATACATATGGGGACTAACTCGCCATACGGGAGGGTGCAAGAAAAATTTTGTAATCATCAGTAGCGCAAGTATGCACCATGAATTTTTCCAAATGTTACTGTTGCGAGCCGGGTTCACCTATAAAAGTGTAATGAAGGTGTCCTGGGAGGACCATATTGCTGACTTGCAAATAACCTCAGGAGACACTCAGCGCTGAGCTGTCCACAGAGCTGGCACTGCCCTAGTTAAATGTGCTCTTAAGACCTCCAAAACAGGAAGACCTTGAAGAGTAGGCTCTTTTAATTGTTTTAACAATCTAGGAGGTGACTGAACGTGTTGATGCTGACTGATCCTTCCTTAAGCCATGCTGGAACCAAGTACATATTTCAGCTTTCCTGAATGAAAGGGTAGCTGCCAAGCAGGTCACCAGCGTTAGCTCAACCTACAGGGGATGTGGTTCCCACTCAACCCAGAAATATGGGAAATTGACTTCCTGGTTAAATTGGAAGGAGAAAGACACCCCATGGATAAAAGCAGTCTGGAGTTTTAGGACTATTCTGTTCTGTCCGGGTATAATGTTAAGTGAGGCTCCTTGAGTGCAAAGCCTGTAGTTCTGAAATCCTTCTTCAGAGGTTGTAGCAACCAGAAATACGGCCTTTAGGGTTTGCAGAGTGTAGTCAATTCTGTAGGATAGAAATGAGTCTTTGATAGAAATGGGGACCATAAGCAAGTTCCACATAAGGAACAATGGTTTCCTGGTAGGCCTATAACTTCATGCAAGCCTTTTAAGAATTGCATCACTTAGGGTTAAGGACTCCTTAAACCCCTGCAAGTTCAGACAAAGGTGAACTTCAAACTTTAAACATATTTGAACCTAGGCCCCTGTTAAGCCCCAGTTGTAAGAACTGTGGAACCTTGGCTGGTTTAGGTGATAAAGGACTCCAGGCTTTTGCTGTGTGAGATCTGCATAATTTTCCCATATTCTTAGGTAAATCTTCATGAAGACCTCTCTGGTTTGACACGAGGTAGGCACTACCTGCACTGAGCATACTTGACTTGGTAGCCAATGCCTTTCAACTTCCATGCCGTCAAAAGTAGTCTCTTGGAGCTGGATGGCAAAACTGTCCATGAGAGAGCGAATCTGTCATCACTGGAAGGGGCAGTGGTGATTCAATGCTTAAGAGTAGGAGAGAGAGACACTAGAACCTCCTAAGCCAAAATGGTACATTTGCAATTATTGATACAAGAAGCTCCACTGACAGCCTAAGAATTCTACCCTTCCACTGCTGCCTAGGCACAGTACAAATCTTGCTCCTCTTGCTAAAAGGAGTGAATGACAGAAGTGCTTTGAACACTACTCGGTTCAAGAAATTCAATACTATTCCTCATAAACTTAACATCCCATGACCTTAAGCAGCCTGGTCTTTGAAATGAGTCCCCCAACCTTTCTAGCTGGGGTCTGATGTGATAATGTTCCATCTGAAAATAATTGGTCAGTTACGAAGAGTCAAGGATATTCCGGCACTGTTCTGCTGGAAGAGACTTCACTCCCAAAGTACCTTTGGCTTTCTTTATCAGAGGATGGAAATTCCCTTGAGGATGAATTGGGACAAGTAGGTGTCTGATAAACCTACAGGAGAATCCAGTCTCCCAGATTTATGAGTATTATAATTGATTGGAGGTTTTCCATCTTGCACGACTAACTTCCTGTGTTGCTTGTCATTTTTTTTTTTTTTTTTTTTAAACTTTAGCACTGGGCACAGATTACCTGGTTTTCATTTTTTATTTTTGCTAGGAACAGAGGTGAACCGAATCCTCATCTCCCATGGGTAACTGGAACCTTCACGATTGCTTTTTTTTTTTTTTTTTCTATCCAGCTACAAACGGGAACAGAATTTTTTATTTTCCCATCAACTCTGGTAGCCTGGCTGACTGGAAAAGATTGAAAGGTGGACTTCCCAACTGTCAATGTTAAATGATCGGTATGCTCACTGAATTATGCCCTTGCATGGGTGAGTTTGTCATGTTATACTTTTTCAATAAAAAATTATTGTACCAGAAAAGCGGACCTCCCATAGCTGATATGGCCCACTTATCCTGAAGGTTTTCCCTCCAGGTGTGTGCATAAAGCTTTGCACAGGCACCCCCTGGATTAGTGCACCCTTAAAAGGGACTTCCACTGTTCTAAGACAGGAGCCTTAGAGCTTTAAGGCTTCAATAATGAAGATTGGGTACTTCTCCAGTTCATTTACTAATCTTTTTCCCGGTCTGTAGGATCTTGCCTCCTGGTGTCTACTTGGGAGTCGCCACCTGTATGCTGGACCTTTGAATTTTCTGTTTTTTTGTCAGATGATATTCGCCCTGACCTGCTAAGGGTCACCCTTAAGGTGGCTGTATCCTGTCTACTCCCAAATAGATTGGATCTGTGTTCTGGTGTCTTGCACCTTTTTTTTTTTTTGGCGGGATCCACCAACCATGGCTTCAGTCATAATGCACTCCTTGCCGTGACCGCGGGGAACACCGCTCTTGAAAAACATCAATTAATGTCTGACACATCCACCACAGGAGTATGCCACCAATTTCAGCTCTTACAAAGCTGTTACCACCTTGTCTCTTCACTTCTTTAAGACAGGCTTATTTAAAGGGTTACACAACATTTTTTTGTTTTTTGTTTTTTTTGGCTGCAGTTTTCTGTAAATTGCAATTAAACATGACCATCTGGAGGTGCTCTGCACACAGAATGTGTACACAACTACCCCCTAAACATAATTTCCCAGAAGTCTGCACCAAGATAAAAGTCAGATTCCTTGGCATCCACCACAATAAAAATCTAATTTTTGATAAGATACTCCCAAAAGGGAAACACGTCCAAAGGAATGCAGACCCTGCCACCTTCCACAGAGTCCTGCAGGTACAGCAGCTGGTTGACAATTATGAAACCACTCCCATTAAGACTCATTCAGTGCATGAGCTGGTTATTGCTGGTGTGCCAGCACCTGCAGATGCTACAGTATGAAGTAGCACTTCAGATCTAGATCTAATTTTCGGACTAGAGCCTCCTTGAATGTGCCATGTCATGCCAGCTACATTCATGATACATCCATCATCAGGGAAGACTGCAGAAGGTTGACCTTTAGCTTTTTCAGGGTATACAGTTTTGACAGCCTGTTTATAAGGGCATTTTTCTCTGACCCCTTCAATTCTTCCTGGATTAACTCTTCCAGTTGTTCAGTGAAGGAAATTAGTACTTTCTAACCTTGTGGAGAGTTTCCTCTACTTCAACCCAGGCAATTGGGTCCTTAGCGGCCCTTGCAAAAAAAGTCTCTATTGGGAAATCTTCAAAGCTTGTGCAAGCTTTCCTATTTGGACACCACCTACTGGTTCTGGTTGGAAGTGCTAGGCAATTTATGCACTGTAGCTTGTCAAGCAATGACTTTCCACCACGAATGCAGCAACCATTAGGGCTGGTAATCTGTGGTGTTCGTAAACGGGGAGCAAACAAAATGAGAGGTGAGAAGATGATATTGATCAATGTTGCCTGTATGTCTGTGCTTTGAACGGTGGCTGTTCTGGCTTTTAGCAAGATCTCTTCACCTTGAGGTCCTTGCAGGGCTGTATAGTGCTTGCTCCAGGCAGATTTGACATACTAGCTTGGCAGGCAAATGACCTTCCACCACAAATGCAGCGACTATTAGGGCTGGTAACTTGTGATGTTTGTAAATGGGGAGCAATGATAATGAGGGGTGAGTTGATGAGTTCTTAGATGTTCTTAGATGGTGACTTTGTCTTGACCATCAGAAGGCTCCCTCCATCTTGTAGTCCTTTTAGGACTATAGATGTTGGCTCTCTTTTTCTCAATCTTCACTACTTACCTAATCCCTATACCTTAAAAGCAATGGGTGGTCTGGCTGGACAGTGTTTCCCATAGAAACAGAGCAAAGCAGCAGACTAAAATGAAAAACAGCATAAGCTAAGTCTCCACTATTGTGACCTGAAAGTCGCAAGATTTTGCTGCAATTTGATGCGACTTGAAGCAAAGCCTGTGTATTCCTAAGGTCTATGAATACAGATATGAACAGTACTCATTGGAAATCATGGGGTACGGCTTGTCATGCGACTTTGCAGTGACAAGTCGCACTAGTGGAAACTGAGCCCAACACAGTGATCCCAGAGAAAGCATAGAAAGGGGGATAGGAAGAGCCCAGGTGAAGGCCATAAATAGCATAATGATCCTAGAGCAACACTGAGAAGGAGATAGGAAAAACACAGGTGAATGCCATAAAAAGGGAAAACATTCCTGCAAACAATGACCACATAAGCATCCAGCATGCATGAGTAGAGAGCTCCACCATTTGTTGCCCAAAAATGCCATAAAAGCATTTAGAACTCACATTTGCCATTAGCGATGATATCAGTGCCTGAGCATGATCAGATCACCATCCTGGAAAAGCTCTAACCAGGAAACAGAGGCCGCATCACTTCCTGCCTCTCATGCTCAGAGTGTACTTGCACTGCTGCAGCCATCTTGGAAATGGCAAACGCCCATAACACAGAGAAAAGAAGTAAAAAGCATATGGAAAGCAAAGGGAAACGCTGTCACTTACGTCAAAGCTTGTTTAAAGCTTTCTTTGAGAAGCCTGCACCACCAGAATGGGGCTCCAACCATCTAGCTCATTTAGAGGCTGTACAGGAAGGACTTCTGCCCAGGAGAGGCTGAAATATGCCCCCCAGACCACCAGAATGGGGCTCCAACCATATAGCTTCGTTTAGAGGCTGTACAGGAAGGACTTCCACCCAGGAGAGGCTGAACCTGGCTGGGGCGACAAGCGGTGAGGGATACCTCGCGACTCCAGTCTTGATCAGGTGAGGAAAAAAAGGAGAATGCTGTGAGCCGGGTCTGTCTTTTATTTATAGTTAACCAGTCCTATCAGGTTGTAGGGGTGGAGTCACAACCCATATGTATGCTGCCATGATGCACCAGGAAAGGGCTTTGTCTTCAAGTGGTTAGAAGAGTGGGTGATGTGTGACATAAGCTTCTAAATGTTGTGCATAAATTCCAGGACAGTTAAACCCCTCCCCTTAAATGACCCCTTTTTGGAAAGTAGACACCCCAAGCTGTTTGCTGATAGGCATGTTGAGTCCATGGAATATTTTATATTTTGCCACAAGTTTCAGGAAAATTACACTTTTTTTTTATTTATCTATTTTTTTTTGCACAAAGTTGTCACTAAATGATAAATTGTTCAAACATTGCATAGTTATATGTGGAAATACACCCCAAAATACATTCTTCTGCTTCTCCTGAGTACGGGGATACCTCATGTGTGAGACTTTTTGGGAGCCTAGCCGTGTACAGGACCCCCAAAACCAATCACCGCCTTCAGGATTTCTAAGGGTGTATACTTTACAAAATGGGGTCATTTGGGGGGGTTCTGTGCTATCTTGGTATTTTATGGCCTTTAAAACTGTGACAGGTAGTGAGGAAGTGAAATCACCATTTTACGTCCTTAGAAAGCCTGAAGGTGGTGATTGGTTTTCGGGGTCCTTCTACACGGCTAGGCTCCCAAAAAAGTCTCACGCATGTGGTATCCCTGTACTCAGGAGAAGCAGCAAAATGTATTTTGGGGTGTTATTCCACATATGTCCATGGCATGTTTGAGCAATATATCATTTAGTGACAACTTTGTGCAAAAAAAAAAAATAGATTTTCCCGCAGCTTGTGGCAAAATATAAAATATTCCATGGACTCAACACGCCTATCAGCAAATAGCTTGGGGTGTCTACTTTCCAAAAATGGGGTCATTTTTGGGGGTTTTGTGCTATCTTGACATTTTATTACCTCCGAAACTTTGATAGGTAGTGAGGAAGTAAAATCACCATTTTATGCCCTTAGAAAGCCTGAAGGCGGTGATTGGTTTTCGGGGTCCTGTAGACGGCTAGGCTACAAAAAAGTCTCACACATGTGGTATCTCCGTACTCAGGAGAATCAGCAGAATGTATTTTGGGGTGTAATTTAACATATGCCCTTGGCATGTTTGAGCAATAGATCATTTAGTGACAACTTTGTGCAAAAAAAAAAATTAATTTTCCTGCAACTTGTGGCAAAATATAAAATATTCCATGGACTCAACATGCCTGTCACCAAATAGCTTGGGGTGTCTACTTTCCAAAATGGGGTCATTTGGGGGGGGGGGGGGTTGTGCTATCTTGGCATTTTATGGCCTTCAAAACTGTGATAGGTAGTGAGGAGTGAAATCAAAAATTTACACCCTTAGAAATCCTGAAGGCAGTGATTGGTTTTCGGGGTCCCGTACACAGCTAGGCTTCCAAAAAGTCTCACACATGAGGTATTCCTGTAATCAGGAGAAGCAGCAGAGTGTATTTTGGGGTGTAATTCCACATATAACTATGACATGTGTGAGCAATATATCATTTAGTGACAACTTTGTGTATTTTTTTTTTTTTTGTCATTTTTCATTCACCTGTGACAAAAAAATAAAATATTCAATGGGCTCAACATGCCTCTCAGTAATTTCCTTGGGGTGTCTACTTTCCAAAATGGGGTCATTTGGGGGGGGGGTTGTACTGCCCTGCCATTTTAGCACCTCAAGAAATTAGATAGGTAGTCATAAACTAAAAGCTGCGTAAATTCCAGAAAATGTACCCTAGTTTGGAGACGCTATAACTTTTGCGCAAAAACCAATAAATATACGCTTATTGACTTTTTTTTTTACCAAAGACATGTGGCTGAATACATTTTGGCCTAAATGTATGGCTAAAAGTTTTATTTTATTTTTTTTTTTTTATAACAAAAAGTAGAAAATATCTTTTTCCATTTATATCGCAAAAAATAAAAATCGCAGAGGCAATCAAATACCATCAAAAGAAAGCTCTATTTGTAAGAAAAAAAAGGACGCAAATTTCGTTTGGGTACAGCATTGCAATTACCAGCTAAAGCGACACAGTGCCAAATTGTAAAAAGTGCTCTGGTCAGGAACGGGGTAAATTCTTCCGGGGCTGAAGTGGTTAACTATGTAAAAATTGCCATACCTAAACTTCATATTTAAAGCCCAACTCTTGGAAATTGGAAAATGATCACTTGCTTGGAGCTGTGCTTCGGCAGTGGGCTGTCTCTACACGTCAAACAAATAAAGTGGCCACTTTTTTATGTCTCTAAACGTCATTACGTCCAATGCAGTACTGTGGACCCTGAGATGGTCTTGGTGACATGAGAACCTTAGACTGCTGGGGCACAGGGAATAAGACACTGTGAGGACTTGTCTAGCAACAGGTATTATTGGGGGATTTGGAAACAAAATTTTCTTTAACAAGCCCCTAGACCTAAACAAGCAATTAACCCGTGAAGTGTGGGCTTGGCCCCAACACAAGGAATCATTTTTAAGTTTCCCCAGAGTTGAGCTTTAAGAAAAAAAATTTAAGGTTAAAAACTTGGAAAAGACCATAGACCTGTGATACCATGTTTGTTGCTACTGGTAAAGAGCAATTGGCATAAATCACCACCAGTCTATCCACAGAACCCATGGAGGGTTTTAAAAAATCTTTCCTAAAACTATAATTTCCCATATTCTTTTACAAAATAACAGAATGTTCAGTCACGTGTGACGATATGTCAGAGTGTTCAGTCACGTGAGATGTAATATGTCATTGAAAATACAAACTAGCAATATCTTCTTACATTTTGCACATCATACAATCTTTAAGTTGAAATCTGCAAAGACTTTATTAATTTTGATGAGCAGAAGACAATAAGGACTCATTAATTTGTAATTAACACAGCTAATGAGGGCAAAATAAACATTTATCGTCTACACTTGGGCTTCTAATTGCTAACTAGCAACGGTGGATTGATCTCCTAATACGCTGACATTAGGATGATTACATTCTATCCCAGTGTAATAAATGTATATAGGACCATAGAAACTATGGTTCTTTACTGGTCACATTTTGCGAGCAACATATGCTTTTATAATAACTATGCAAGCACATCCCTCCCTCTTACGTACATGCCATAATTTACCCTACCACAAGCATATAAATTAGATTAAGATGTGAACAGAAAGCCTCTAACATAAAATAATTAGTCCACGTAAGAAAAAAAAAACAAATTGACATTAAACATGGTGTTTTATGACAGATCTTATATTTGTACTGCATTATGAGTCATAGATTACCACAACAATCCTTAAGGGTTTTTGCTAATATGTTCCCAAGAGATGGGGAGAATAGTAAGCAATACTGTGTGGTGTTATTGCGCCCTCAAGTGGTAAGTAATAAGAATGTTACCTGATCTAATTCTGTTTTCATTTAGGGATCCACAATAGCCCTCACAATTTTTTAGATTCCATTTTTATTTTATTTATTTGGTAAAGCGGTTGAAGGAGCAAAGCCCAGTACTAATCAGAACAGATTTTGATCTGCTCTCATAGCAACAAAGTGGTTGCACTGACGATCAACTGTTTTCTTCACGGATCTCTTTATGACAATAATTTGACATTTGCCTTTGTAAATAAATTGAATTGCAAGCCTCAAATCACATTTATATATGAAATATTTAATTTAAAAAATCAAATGAATTCAACCCAATGCATTCCCATGCCTACTGATTTACGGTAAGTATTGTTTTTTTTTGAGAAAAGAATAGCCCTAATAGCTGTGACGTATGCAATCCACACACAGACTTGAGGAGGAATTTTCTGGAGATGCTGGAATATATTACTCATGTACAGTCACAAGTGTCCCCATATAACATTTCTTCAAGGAGATTACATTTTTAGTGTGGCTTTATGTTGAAAAAACATGGATAGATTCAAAATTCGGTATTGATTTTTGAAGAAATAACTTTACTGTTAATAAAAAATGCCTTATCATCTAAGTGTACATTATAACAGAGTTTTCACAAATTTTTCGGGGTGAAAATAATAGCAAGAAATATGGAATATAAAAGTTACGAATGCGTTTATGCAAGACACTCCATTTTTATTCTTATATTACTTTTTACATTATTCATTATAAGCTCCAAAGGGTGTATAGCAGAATCAAATAATGGAGTCCTGTAGATTTTAACAATCCTTTTAAAGCAGAGCTCCAGCCAAAATGATAAATAAAGCAACCTTTGAGACAATACTCGCCTTCATTTTGAAGCAGTGGCGGTGCGTCCATAAGGGCGCACGGGCGCCGCCCCCTCTCTCCAGCCACCCCCTCTATGACCAATGGATAGCATGAATCTACCCATGGCCGCTGCTGCCACCCCCTTTTCAAGCGCCCGGCCCCTTTTCGTGCGCCTGAATTCTAGTGGCGGGGAGGGTTTGAAGCCCCTGATTAGAGCCATAGGCTCTAATAGGCATCAAAAAAGGTGTGTTAGAACCCAGGTGTGTTAGAACCCAGGTGTGTTAGAACAGCAAATGAATATTCGCTTTCCTAACACTGAACCGCCTCCCCACCAATCAGGTGCTCGGGTCTGTTACCTGTCACCTGATTGGCTGAAACGACAGGCGCTGTGATTGGATGCCTATCAGGAGGAGAGGACGGGAGGAGACGCATGGAGGACACTGCTCATCGCCGTCACCCAATGCCCCACTGAGACAGGGAAAGTGGTGGGCTGGCAGCGAGTGGGTGGGGGGGGGTCACAGTGGTGGCATTTGATGGCACAGTGGCAGCATTTGATGGCACAGTGGCAGCATTTAATGGGCACAGTGGCAGCATTTGATGGGTACAGTGGCAGCATTAAATGGCACAGTGGCAGCATTTGATGGGAAGAGTGGCTGCATTTGATGGGCACAGTGGCAGCATTTGATGGCACAGTGGCAGCATTTGATGGCACAGTGGCAGAATTTGATGGGCACAGTGGCAGAGTTTGATGGCACAGTGGCTGCGTTTGATGAGCACAGTGGCTGCGTTTGATGAGCACAGTGGCAGCATTTGATGGCACAGTGGCAGCGTTTGATGAGCACAGTGGCAGCGTTTGATGAGCACAGTGGCAGCGTTTGATGAGCACAGTGGCAGCATTTGATGGCACAGTGGCAGCATTTGATGGCACAGTGGCTACATTTGATGGCACAGTGGCAGCATTTGATGGGCACAGTGGCTGCGTTTGATGGCACAGTGATGGCATTTGATGGGCACAGTGGCTGAAATTGGGCACAGTGGCTGCATTTGATGGGTTTTTTTTTCAGAATTTTTCAGTTTGTTTGCACCCCCCAAAAATTTTGAGCATCGGCCGCCACTGTTTTGAAGCTGTCTCCTACATTACCTCTTTTCCACCTTTTAAGATGTCCTCAATTTTCTGTGATGAGGATGAGTCAACCCATTTCTTTTAAACCCAGACATCCATGGACCCATTCACAGCTCCTTGTCAGCACATGATCCCCGCTGACGAAGTCCCACCCTGGACGCAACAATTACGGGGGGAGGAGCTTTGAGATGATATCACCCACGGCTGTCTCATGTGGAGTTGTTTGATCATATGCGAGTCCTGCCTGTGTTTCCAGTTATATCTTTGCCTTTGGATTTTACCCCAAGAAGAATGCTTTATATGACCTACATGTTGGTTCAGGGGTCAAATAGGTTAGGTGAGCGGCCAACTTATCTTCTGGTGGTGGGATACAGCACCAGAGGCGTAACTAGAATCTTCAGGGCCTCATTGCAAGAAACCATGAAGGGCCCCCACCAGGGACATTGCTAGGTTTACAAAAGTTCTCGGGCTAGAGCCCATAGCAAGTAAAGAAAGTCATACGCTTGGGCGGGCATACACATGTATACAATATATATGTGTGTGTGTGTATGTGTATATTATATATACATATATATATATATATATATATAATATAAACATTTTTAAATATCTGAGTGCGTATCCCCCTTACATCAGGGTCCCCAGAGATCCCCCACTTACATCAGGGTCCCCAGTGCCCCCCTCATTGCATCAGGGTCCCCAGAGAGCCTCCCCTTACATCAGGGTCTCCAGAGAGCCTCCCCTTACATCAAGGTCCCCAGAGAGCCCCTTCCTTATATCAGGGTCCAAAGAGAGCCCCCTCCTTACATCAGGGTCCCCAGAGAGCCCCCTCCTTACATCAGGGTCCCCAGAGAGCCCCCTCCTTACATCAGGGTCCCCAGAGAGCCTCCCTTTACATCAGGGTCCACAGAGAGCCTCCCTTTACATCAGGGTCCCCAGAGAGCCTCCCCTTACATCAGGGTCCACAGAGAGCCTCCCCTCTTACATCAGGGTCCCCAAATAGCCTCCCCCTTACATCAGGGTCCCCAGAGAGCCCCTTCCTTATATCAGGGTCCAAAGAGAGCCCCCTCCTTACATCAGGGTCCCCAGAGAGCCCCCTCTTACATCAGGGTCCCCAGAGAGCCCCCTCTTACATCAGGGTCCCCAGAGAGCCCCCTCTTACATCAGGGTCCCGAGAGAGCCCGCTCTTACATCAGGGTCCACAGAGAGCCTCCCCTTACATCAGGGTCCCCAGAGAGCTCCCCCCTCTTACATCAGGGTCCCCAGAGTGCCCCTCTTACATCAGGGTCCCCAGAGAGCCCCCCCTTACATCAGGGTCCCCAGAGAGCCCCCCCCCCCTTACATCAGGGTCCCCAGAGAGCCCCCTCTTACATTAGGGTCCCCAGAGAGCCCCCTCTTACATCAGGGTCCCCAGAGAGCCCCCTCTTACATCAGGGTCCCCAGAGAGCCCCCTTTACATCAGGGTCCACAGAGAGCCTCCCCTTACATCAGGGTCCCCAGAGAGCTCCCCCCTCTTACATCAGGGTCCCCAGAGAGCCCCTCTTACATCAGGGTCCCCAGAGAGCCCCCCTTACATTAGGGTTCCCAGAGGGCCCCCTCTTACATTAGGGTCCCCAGAGAGCCCCTTCCTTATATCAGGGTCCAAAGAGAGCCCCCTCCTTACATCAGGGTCCCCAGAGAGCCCCCTCTTACATCAGGGTCCCCAGAGAGCCCCCTCTTACATCAGGGTCCCCAGAGAGCCCCCTCTTACATCAGGGTCCCCAGAGAGCCCCCTCTTACATCAGGGTCCCGAGAGAGCCCCCTTTACATCAGGGTCCCCAGAGAGCTCCCCCCTCTTACATCAGGGTCCCCAGAGAGCTCCCCCCTCTTACATCAGGGTCCCCAGAGAGCCCCCCCTTACATCAGGGTCCCCAGAGAGCCCCCCCCCCTTACATCAGGGTCCCCAGAGAGCCCCCTCTTACATCAGGGTCCCCAGAGAGCCCCCTCTTACATCAGGGTCCCCAGAGAGCCCCCTTTACATCAGGGTCCACAGAGAGCCTCCCCTTACATCAGGGTCCCCAGAGAGCTCCCCCCTCTTACATCAGGGTCCCCAGAGAGCCCCCCCTTACATTAGGGTCCCCAGAGGGCCCCCTCTTACATTAGGGTCCCCAGACAGCCCCCCTTTCAGAGGTTCCCCATGTACCTGGCTGGTCTCCGCTGTCTGTGCACCTCCAACCCATAGCACAGGGTGAGGTGGCGATCAGCAGCTCTATTGTGCCTGTGGACCACGCAATCTCCCTGGGGCTTGTAGTTCTCCTCACGAGTGTATACACTGGAGAGGGGAGGGGCCTCTGACCCAGGCAGCTATCAAGAAGAGTGTACAAGCAGAGCGACTCATTCGTACACTGCAGAGTGAAACTGATAGCTGCCCGGGTCAGAGGTCCCTCCCCTCTCCACTGTATACACTCAGGAGGAGAACTACAAGCCCCTCCCTCGCCACCTCCCTCTCCCCCCACTGCATCCCAAACTGAAAGCCAGGGGTGCAGGGGGAGATGCCGGGTCTTGCCCCCCCCCCCCCCCACAGAGGCAGAACGGCAGGACTCAGTCGCAAGTTTGACTGCTGCGATCCTGAAAGTTCCGCCACTGTCCAGCACATTTTGCTACACTGAAGTTACATTTGTCACAATATTTGTCACTGGACTTATTTTGTTTGCTACTTTGTGAATTTTGGACATATTATTTCACATGTGTTTATTTTATGCTATATTTTTTTCTATAACCTTGTCAGCATATGAACTGAGTGGCTCCTTGTGTTGCTTCTTCTCCCAGTCTGAGCTCCACTCTACAGGAATTTCAAGGAGCTGATGCCAAACAGAAATAAGGTACTGAAACTGTTGCTTACATGTATTAATGAATTCAAAAATGCATAAATACAGTTTGCGTTGATTATATCTGCCTAGAGTTTAGCTTAACCACTTCAGTACTGGGCACTTTTATCCCCTTCCTGCCCAGACCAATTTTCAGCTTTCAGCACTGTCACACTTTGAATGACAATTGCACGGCCATGCAATGCTGTAGCCAAAATACATTTTTATAATTTTCTTCTCACAAATAGAGCTTACTTTTGGTGGTATTTAATCACCGCTGGGTCTTTATTTTTTGCTAAAAAAAAACGAAAATTTTGAAAAAAAGTATTTTCTGTGTTTCTGTCAGTACATTTTGTAAATTAGTAATTTTTCTCTTTCACTGATGTGCGCTGATGAGGTGGCACTGATGGGCACTGATGAGGTGGCACTGATGGGCACTGATGAGGTGGCACTGATGGGCACTGATTAGGTGGCACTGATGAGGAACTGAGGTCACTGAAAGGCAGCACTGACTGGCATCACTGATGGGCATTGATTGATGTCACTGATGGGCACTGATTGGTGCTGGGCCTATATTGATAATCAGGGCACTGATGATCAGTGCCCTGATTACCTGTACAGTCTCTGCTGCGAGGAGATGCCGCTGATCGGCTCTCCTCTCTTCACACTCGAAAAAAAAATTTACATGTGTTTAGCTGTGATTGGACACAGCTGATCACATGGTTAAAGTGCTGCGTCATTGGCTCTTTATCCATATTGGGGTTGCGCCGTATCCTAGGAACACGGTGCGGAAGCGATTTCCGTGCTGCGTGCCCCCGTGGGCGCACTAGTGCTGTGACACTGGGGTGACATCATATGATGGCACCGCAGAACAAGAGAGGATTACCGGAAGGTAGTTAAACTAGAAGGATCTGGTATTTACCAGTTGTATATTTTTGCTTGAGAAGTCCATAGTTACCAATATTTCAAAGAAATTTCCAGGGACGCCTTTTTTGTTGTGTTTCTAGTAAACCATCGTAGGCAGAGAATGAAATGTCATTGGGGCAGGGCATTCGTTTAAATGGGTGTGGTTCTACAAGAGGCATGGGATGTATGACATCATTTTGGCTTAGGCCAGCAACCAGGAAGCAACTGAATAAATGTAAGAACAAAAAGTTTAAAACAATTAAATATAATATACTTTTCTATCTATTTACTAAGGCTAGCAGCATAAAGCCATACATGGTTCTTTTTTTTATTTTCGTGCAACCAGTGGGTTGAACGAAAAAAATAAGCCAATTCCCCCATACACACATTTGAGGTGGATGGGGGAATCCTTCCTACTGAGCTATTGCATGCTGACAGTGGGGAAACTTCTGGTAGCACTGATCATTTGGCAAAAACTGTCAGGCTGGATGTACACAAGTCGATTGATACTTCCAACCTGCCCATACATGAATCAAAATTGGGCTGGTTCCTGCTGGACTGGCCAAATTTCGATCCATGTATGGCCTGCTTTAGGATTAAAAATAATTCATGTTGAATGAGAGAGTTTAGGTACCTGTCAAGTGCTCATGCTCTCTCATGTAGCTGCACAACTTTTCCCACAACAGGATCTCAGCTGCAAATCTCTAATTTTTATTGCAGGGAAACACCCGCACTGTGTGACCAAATGTATTTTATTCTAGAGTTGCCTATTGGAACTGAGTGGAATAAGGAAAGCAATATCTTAGTGCTCATGCACACTTGAGCTCAAAAACAGGCATTTGAGATTTTTTTTGCCCATTAGTCTGGCTATGGAACATGGGGAACACGAAGCAGAGGAAGCGGGTATGAGGTTGGCGGAGGAGGCAGGCACAGCTGGGGAGGCAGAGAAGATGGGCACAGCTGGGAGGTGGAGGAGGCAGGCACAGCTGGGGAGGTGGAGGAGACGGGTATGAGGTTGGCGGAGGAGGCAGGCATAGCTAGTGAGGCGGAGAAGACGGGCACAGCTGGGAGGCGGAGGAGGCAGGCACAGCTGGGGACACGGAGGAGGTGGGCATAAGGTCAGTGGAGGAGGCAGGCACAGCTGGGGAGGTGGAGAAGATGGGCACAGCTGGGAGGCAGAGGAGGCAGGCACAGCTGGGGAGGCGGAGGAGGCGGGCATGAGGTCAGTGGAAGAGGCAGGCACAGCTGGTGAGGCAGAGAAGATGGGCACAGCTGGGAGGCGGAGGAGGCAGGCACAGCTGGGGAGGTGGAGGAGGGTATGAGGTTGGCAGAGGAGGCAGGCACAGCTGGGGAGATGGAGAAGATGGGCACAACTGGGAGACGGAGGAGGCAGGCACAGCTGGGGAGGTGGGCATAACATCAGCAGAGGAGGCAGGCACAGCTGGGGAGGCGGAGAAGACGCTCAGAGCTGGGAGGCGAAAGAGGCAAGCACAGCTGGGAAGGCGGGCATGAGGTGAGCGGAGGAGGCAAGCACAGCTGGTGAGGCGGAGAAGACGGGCACAGCTGGGAGGCGGAGGAGGCAGGCACAGCTGGGGAGGTGGAGGAGGAGGGTGTGAGGTCGGCGGAGGAGGCAGGCACAGCTGGGGAGGCGGAGAAGATGGGCACAGCTGGAACGCGGAGGAGGCAGGCACAGCTGGGGAGGTGGGCATGAGGTCAGCAGAAGAGGCAGGCACAGCTGGGGAGGCGGAGGAGACGGGCATGAGGTCAGCGGAGGAGGCATGCACAGCTGGAGAGGCGGAGAAGACGTTCACAGCTGGGAGGCGGAGGAGGCAGGCACAGCTGGGAAGGTGGGCATGAGGTCAGCGGAGGAGACAGGCACAGCTGGTGAGGCAGAGAAGACGGGCACAGCTGGGAGGCGGAGGAGGCAGGCACAGATGGGGAGGTGGGCATGAGGTCAGCAGAGGAGACAGGCACAGATGGGGAGACAGAGAAGACGCTCACAGCTGAGGAGGAGGAGGCAGGCACAGCTGGGGAGGAGAAGACGGGCACAGCTGGGAGGCGGAGGAGGCAGGCACAGCTGGGGCAGTGGGCATGAGGTCAGCAGAGGAGGCAGGCACAGCTGGGGAGGCAGAGAAGATGCTCACAGCTGGGAGGCGGAGGAGGCAGGCATAGCTGGGGAGGCGGGCATGAGGTCATCGAAGGAGGCAGGCACAGCTGGTGAGGTAGAGAAGATGGGCACAGCTGGGAGGTGGAGGGGGCAGGCATAGCTAGGGAGGCAGAGGAGGCAGGCATGAGGTCAGTGGCGGAGGCAGGCACAGCTGGTGAGGTGGAGAAGATGGGCACAGCTGGGAGGCGGAGGAGGCAGGCACAGCTGGGGAGGCGGAGGAGGCAGGCATGAAGTCAGCGGAGGAGGCAGGCACAGCTGGGGAGGCGGAGGAGGCGGGCATGAGGTCAGTAGAAGAGACAGGCACAGCTGGTGAGGCAGAGAAGATGGGCACAGCTGAGAGGCGGAGGAGGCAGGCACAGCTGGGGAGGTGGAGGAGGGTATGAGGTCGGCAGAGGAGGCAGGCACAGCTGGGAAGATGGAGAAGATAGGCACAGCTGGGAGAAGGAGGAGGCAGGCACAGCTGGGGTGGTGGGCATGACATCAGCAGAGGAGGCAGGCACAGCTGGGGAGGCAGAGAAGATGCTCACAGCTGGGAGGCGGAGGAGGCAGGCATAGCTGGGGAGGCGGGCATGAGGTCATCGAAGGAGACAGGCACAGCTGGTGAGGTGGAGAAGATGGGCACAGCTGGGAGGCGGAGGAGGCAGGCACAGCTGGGGAGGCAGAGGAGGCAGGCATGAAGTCAGCGGAGGAGGAAGGCACAGCTGGGGAGGCGGGCATGAGGTCAGTGGAAGAGACAGGCACAGCTGGTGAGGCAGAGAAGATGGGCACAGCTGAGAGGCGGAGGAGGCAGGCACAGCTGGGGAGGTGGAGGAGGAGGAGGGTATGAGGTCGGCGGAGGAGGCAGGCACGGCTGGGGAGATGGAGAAGATGGGCACAGCTGGGAGACGGAGGAGGCAGTCACAGCTGGGGAGGTGGGCATGACATCAGCAGAGGAGGCAGGCACAGCTGGGGAGGCAGAGAAGACGCTCACAGCTGGGAGGCGGAGGAGGCAGGCACAGCTGGGAAGGCGGGCATGAGGTCAGCGGAGGAGGCAGGCACAGCTGGTGAGGCGGAGAAGACGGGCACAGCTGGGAGGCGGAGGAGGCAGGCACAGCTGGGGAGGTGGAGGAGGAGGGTGTGAGGTCGGCGGAGGAGGCAGGCACAGCTAGGGAGGCGGAGAAGACAGGCATAGCTGGGAGGCGGAGGAGGAAGGCACAGCTGGGGAGGTGGGCATGAGGTCAGCAGAGGAGGCAGGCACAGCTGGGGAGGCAGAGAAGACGCTCACAGCTGGGGAGGCGGAGGAGGTAGGCACAGCTGGGGAGGCGGAGGAGACAGGCATGAGGTCAGCGGAGGAGGCATGCACAGCTGGGGAGGCGGAGGAGGTAGGCACAGCTGGGGAGGCGGAGGAGACAGGCATGAGGTCAGCGGAGGAGGCATGCACAGCTGGGGAGGCGGAGAAGACGTTCAAAGCTGGGTGGCGGAGGAGGCAGGCACAGCTGGGAAGGTGGGCATGAGGTCAGAGGAGGAGGCAGGCACAGCTGGTGAGGCAGAGAAGACGGGCACAGCTGGGAGGCAGAGGAGGCAGGCACAGATGGGGGGGTGGGCATGAGGTCAGCAGAGGAGGCAGGCACAGCTGGGGAGGCAGAGAAGACGCTCACAGCTGAGGAGGCAGAGGAGGCAGGCACAGTTGGGGAGGCAGAGAAGATGCTCACAGCTGGGAGGCGGAGGAGGCAGGCACAGCTGGGGAGGCGGGCATGAGGTCATCGGAGGAGGAAGGCACAGCTGGTGAGGTAGAGCAGATGGGCACCCTGGCCGCAACCAACCCACCCCCCCTTCATGGGAGGGGGGGGTGTTAGTCATGCATAGGGCATGAGATAGTTAATCACCGGTCTCCATGTTAGCCTATGTGTCCATAAACACTATAGGCCTTTACAGGAGTTCAGAGGCAGAAAAAAAACCCTGACCAAAGTCGCCTTCAGGAGAGGAGCTTTTCTGCATAAAAAACACTCAAAAGCACCCAAACATGTATAAAAGCATGTTAACGCTAGGCGCGTTTTATGCCCATTTGTACATTAATACATTTTAATGGGCAGAATAAATTAACATTCTGGCCAAAAGAATGCTTTACCGCCAGACGTGTGAATGAGCGTTAGCACACATAAACGTGCATGAACGTGCATGCACAAACGTGGCTTTTTTGCCACAATTTTCTGCTGCTAAACTGCTGTAAGAGAACAGGCATCATAAAGAATACAGTATGCATGTGGCCTCATGCCCTTTACACACGACCGGTTTTGCCATCGGAATAAACTCTGAAGGTTTTTCCGACGGAATTCCGTTCAAGCTGTCTTGCATACACACGGTCACACCAAATTCCGACCGCCAAGAACGCGGTGACGTACAACACGTACGATGGGACAACACGTACGATGTCTCGTACTTGCTTCAGAGCATGTGTCATTTTTGATACGTCGGAACAGCATACAGACGAGCGGTTTTCCTGATAGGAATTTGTTCTGTCGGAAAAATATAGACCATGTTCTCTATCTAAGTCCGTCTGAATTTTGGATGTAAAAAGTCCGATCGGGCATACACACAGTTGGAATATATATGAAAAGCTCCCATTTGACTTTTTCTGTCGGAAATTCCGACCGTGTGTACGGGGCATTACTCTTTTCTACAATATATGCGGTGAAGGAACTGTTGTGGAGGGTGTATTATGTATGCAGCCGTTTATTTGGAATGGAATCTAGTATAGACCAAGTGTTTATAGTTTGAGCAAAAGGGGACTGTTAATACACACAGAGATAACTTGGCTGCTCATAGTAACTACCTGGGGACCTTGAGAATGCAGGAAAGTTTTGTGCAAGAGCAGTGCGGACTGAGAGGGGTAGTGGTGTTCTTTTCTATTGGATAAATTTTTTTCATTTGTTTGGAATGGTTTAAAATGACAAGGGCGCCATCTTGAGAGAACAGACTGCAAGTGATATTACTAACTTGGCAACATAGAAACATTTGGAATAATATTGTTTTATATTATTCTGTAAAATATTTTTGCTTACAGGAATGAAATAGCACCTGCAGAGACTATGAGAGTGCTAGCCGCACATCTTGAGTGACAAAGTTTATTTGTAATTGTTCAAAAAAGACTCATGCCCAATAAGTAAAAATTATATTGTGTACTAACATAAAAGAATAGGTTTCTGTTTTTGCAAAAGGTATATATCTGAGCTGTGTATGTACTGTCTTGTCACTTGCAATGAGGTGCCAGCTGCTCAGACCTGCGAATATGTCTGTCTGAAAGAAACTCGATAAGGGGCAGGTCACACTAGATTCCTGTGCATTCCCCTGGATTGCGATTGGATCACACTGAATCACATATAGTGTAGTACATGCACTACTTTTGAAAAACCCGCCGCACCAAATTGCATGATACTGCGGTACCATGCAATCTGGTGCCCGCAAAAAAAGTGCGCTTGATATGCGTTTGGGGTGCCATTAGCAAATGACACCTGCGGCAGATTACAAAGCTTGTGACCGTTGGAAATATGGGCAGGACTTGTCACTATTAGAAATGTGGGCAGGGCCTGTCACTATTAGAAATGTGGGCAGGGCCTGTCACTGTTGAAAATGTAGGCGGGTCTTGTCACTATTGGAAATTTAGGAGGGGATTGTCACTATTGGAAATGTAGGCGGGCCCTGTCACTAATAGAAATGTGGGCAGGGCCTGCCACTATAGGGAACTGTGGGCGGAGCTTGTCAATGTGTACAGGGTCTGTCACTATTGGAAATGTGGGTGGAGCCTGTCGCTATTAAAAATGTGGGTGGGGCCTGACACTATTGGAAATGTTTGTCGGGCTTGTCACTATTGGAAATGTGGGCCGGTCTTATCACTATTGGAAATGTGAGCGGGGCCTGTAACTATTGGAAATGTTGACGGGGCTTGTTACTATTGGACATGTGGGTGAGACCTGTCACTGATGGAACTGTGAGCAGGGTTTGTCACTATTGGAAATGGTACCTGCAATATAATAAATGTTTGCTTTTGAGTTTAATACTGCTTTAAGGCTACTTTCACACTAAGGCGCTTTACAGGCGCTATAGCGCTAAAAATAGCACCTGCAAAGCGCCTGTAAAGCACCTCTCCTCTCACTCCAATGTGAAAGCCTGAGTGCTTTCACACTGGAGCGGTGCGCTGGCGACGCTCAAAAAAGTCCTGCAAGCAGAGAGCCGATAAACAGCACTTCCTTGTATATATATGACTGGCTGTGATTGGACACAGCCGATCACATGGTTAAAGAGCTGCATCATCGGCTCTTTACTGAGATCGGGGTCTCGCCTTATCCTAGGAACACGATGCGGCCACGATCGCCACGCTGCGCACCCCCGTGGGCATGCGAGAGCGGCGGTTCTGGGGCGCTCTTGCATATGACGTAGTTCCAGAATAAGAGTGCATCCCGCCCGCCGTCATTTTACTAAACGGCGAGTGGAAAGTGGTTAGAGACGTATTAAAGTGGTTCTAAAGCTAAAATGTTTTTTACCTTTTATTCACTCTCTGCATTAGGGTAAAAAATGTTTTACAGCTTGCTTTGCTCCCCCACCTTTCTAATTACTTACCTAAGTCCTCAATCAATCCAGCGCTCTGCAAGGCTTCATTCCTTCTCTTCCCTCTACACTCCTGCTACTGTCAATCAAATGCTGTGAGGGGGTGCAGGGAGTGGTAGTCAATAGACACATACAGCCTGGCAAATGCTGTGAGGGAGAAGTGGGGGGCGGTGGTCAATAGATACACAGCCCAGTTTGGGATCGAGCCCGCATGTCTTCTCCCATAGTAAGCCACTTGCAATGGGGGCAAACAGAAAAGAGGAGGAGCCAAGAGCACCAGTGGGGGACCCCAGAAAAATTGCTCTGTGCAATATCAAGTAAAATATGTGTATTATTTTAATTAAAAAATGTATTTTAGAAACGCTTTAATAAAGCAAATGGGGAGATATTGCAAAGAACAGTTTTTTTTAAGAAAAAATGGACACTGATCACATTTGGAATATGCATAATTAATATTAACTGGACTTCTCAACACATTATATTGGATGCACCTTTTTTACATTTAAAATACAGTTTATTATTTTTTGTGAACATAATCACTGTATGCACATGTCATTTTCGCTTGCACATTGGAATTGATGTATTTTTATTTTTTTGTTCATTATAGCTTTATGTGTTTGCATACATAATTGGAGGTTGTTTATATTTAATGTTTCTGCACATTAAAGCATGGTAGGAACGCGTGTTTTATTTAATTGGATATTTACCATATTTGATTGTGCTGCACTTTCTGCACTATGAATGCAGGAACTCTGTGTTATTGGGTAGCGCAGAGACAACATTATCTTATGTATCTTTCTCTAAAGGGCTTGTCCTTCTGAAAGCAAATCTGGTGCTGGGCACACCCCATGTCAAAATGTCTTTCTTTAATTCTCCTGTCCTATCAGCATTCAGGCCCATAACTTCACTGGAGAGTCGGTAATGTTGCTAGTGATAATGGGAATTCTTTCATGGTTTTGTCATAAAGCCCTGGTCAACTCTACTTTAAGGTTCCACTTCACCGCAGTGTCCTTTTCCTGTGGGTCAGCTTTAAAGACAACAAAGGACCATGGCTGGTCCCAGCTCAACTTGAATAAAGCATGTAGACATGCCACTACTGGCTGTAGTATCCTCTTATCCTTGTCCAGCCATCACAACTTTCCCACTCCTTCCGCTGGGGCTTTCTGTTCTTGCATCAAATTAGTGATGTTGCCTGTGCTATCCAGCCATAGCATGCAGAGGTGGTGATAGACTCATCCTCCTTATTCTTTATCACCCAAGATGAGACTAGTGCATAGACCACCGCAGCTGCCAGAGTGGCTTATTCTGCCTCCTTGTCCACATCTACTCCTCCCAGAGCCCCAGCATCATGCATGGAGGAATCAGCTGAATTATTTAAACACAGCGTCAGTCACTTGCTTCTTGACGATGCACAGGCATTACTTGATTCTGATGTTGGTTCTGAGGTTGAGGAAGGGAGTAACATAAGCCTACAGAGAGGGGAGAAAACTGATAAACAACAAATTGGCAGTCATGTTCCCCCAGCCACAGTGTATTGCCAAGTTGGCTCCAGTGATGATGAGAATGGAAGAGATGATGATAATGAGGTCACTGACTTTATCTAAAAGAAAATTGTTAATCTTGGCCTCAGTATACTATAATTTGGCTTCTTCACATAAGGCTTGCTCACTGTGGTGCCAAAATGTGTTATTTCCATCCAAATTCTGCCAAAGAAACACCAGAATTTATCCCAAAAATCTTGAATCTTGTTCCGAGTGCACTAAATTGTGGTCTCATCATACAGACCGGCTCCCCAAGCCAAGCAAAATAAAGAAAGCTTGCAGGGAAAATCAATTTAAACATCATTTAAAAAAAAATAATAATGGCAGTTTTTCTGCAGCAGGTTCTATACACGGTACAGATGCGCCACTTTACATGCAGACTAAGGGAACCCCTAGGCCAGTGATGGCGAACCTTGGCACCCCAGATGTTTTGGAACTACATTTCCCATGATGCTCAACTACACTGCAGAGTGCATGAGCATCATGGGAATGTAGTTCCAAAACATCTGGGGTGCCAAGGCTCGCCATCACTGCCCTAGGCACTATAATTAACCACTTCAATACCGGGCACTTACACACCCTTCCTGCCCAGACCAATTTTCAGCTTTCAGCGCTCTCACACTTTGAATGCCAATTACTCAGTCATGCAACACTGTACCCAAACAAAATTTTTATATATTTTTTTTCATACAAATAGAGCTTTCTTTTGGTGGTATTTAATCACCATTGGGTTTTTTATTTTTTGCGACATAAGTGAAAAAAGAGCGAAAATCTTGAAAAAAAAAAAAACACTTTTTTTTAGTTTCTATGTACTCAGATGGACTGTGACAGGTACTCGGTACTCAGATGAACTGTGACAGGTACTCAGATGGACTTTGACAGGTACTCAGGTACTCATATGGACTGTGACAGGTACTCGGGTACTCTTATGGACTGTGACAGGTACTCGGGTACTCACATGGACTGTGATAGGTACTCAGGTACTCATATGGACTGTTACAGGTACTCGTGTACTCATATGGACTGTTACAGGTACTCGTGTACTCATATGGACTGTGACAGGTACTTTGATGAGTGGTGACAGGTACTTTGATGGGTGGTGACAGGTCCTCTTTATTAGGCACCGCTGAGAGAGATAGTACACTTTCTTCAGCCCACTTTAGGATTCCTTCCGCCAGGACCCACAGTGACCTGCTCCTCTTCCCCACTTGTCTGTTGATGTAGGCAACCGCTGAGGAGTTGTCCGAGCGGTCCTGCACATCATGCCCACGGAGCTCTCTCTGGAACAACCTAAGAACCAGAGCAATTGCTCACAACTCTCCCCAGTCTGAGAATTTCTTAGTCTTCTCTCCTCCAGGAGTCCTGCACCAGCTAAAAACCCAGGTGTGCCCCCCAACCTGTGACGCTTGCATCTGTCGTGATGGCACTGGTAACCAGCAGGACCCACGTAAGTCCCTGTGACAGGTTCGCCGCTCTCCTCAACCACCAAAGGAACCTTTTCACCTGCCTCCGCACATGCACCAGGGAGTCTAATGACATTTGACCACGGTCCCATACCCCTAGGATGAAAAGCTGCAACAGACGTAAGTGTAGACCCGCCTATGGTACTGCAGGGATCATGGGGGTCAACAAGCCCAGTGCCGACATGGCCTGCTTTACCGAGACCGGGTGGCTGCCCTGCAACAACCTCATTGCTTTATCCACCTTCTGAATATTTTCCCGAGCGAGGAAAATCTTCCGTTGAGTAGAATCCAGCTCGTAACTAAAAATGTGACCCTCTGGGCAGGAACCAGGTTAGATTTTTCTAGGTTCAAGAGCCACCCCAGGCTCTCTAAGATACTCCTTGCCAGCTGCAGATTCCAGGACAACTGTACTGGAGAGGTAGGAAACAGGAGCAGATTGTCCAGATATGCGATTACTGAAATGCCACTGAGCCGCAGAAAGGCCAAGGCCTCCGCAATGACCTTAGTAAAGATGTGGGGAGATGAGGATAGGCCAAAGGAAAGGGAACATCCCTTCTCCGGTTCTTACCATCAGCCTGAGTAATTTTTGACAGCTCTCTGCAATGGAAATGGGCAGCTAAGAGCCTCTCAGGTCTATAGATGCCATGTAGCAGTTTGGAAGGAGCAGTGTCCTTACTGAAAGCACTGAATTTCTTCAGAACCTCCTGTAAGTCACCGAGACGATTAGGGGTTTCAGGTTCAAAATGAGTCTGAATTTTCCCGAAGGTTTCCGTACTACAAAAATGTGGAAGAACCCTCTACCCATCTCTCCCAATGGAACCCACACCACTATCTCCTGCTCCCTCAGGGAGGATAGTAAATCTGACGCTTTCTCTGCGCACTTTGGTAGATCGGTGACGACCAGCCTGTGTAGAGGAGATCTTGAACAACCCAACCGATAATCCCTCCTTATGATTACCAAAATTAATTGATTGTAGGCGACTGCTCCCCACTGTGGGAGGAAAGCCCTCAATCTTCTTTCCACCGTGGTCAACCCATCATTGTGTCTTTTGGGGCTGTTCAAGGGGGTGAAAAATCGCTCCCCCCTCTACCCATGCCCTTCTGATCCCAGGACTTCTTTGGTCCTTTGGCCTTTGAGTCCCCCAATTTTTTTCTGAGGGCAAGACAACTTCTTTGCCTGCTCACTCGCTCTACGCCTGACGGGAAAATACTTTTTCTTGTCGGCCATCCGATCTAATACGGTCTCCAGTCCAGGGCCAAACAACAGGTCCCCTGTGAGTGGGATGCCACAGAGCTTAACCTTGGACGCACTGTCCCCCTGCCAAGTTTTAAGCCACAAAGCCCTCCTTGCTGAGTTGGCTAGGGCTGAAGATCTGGAGGACATATGCACTGATTCAGCTAAGCATCCGCGATATACACCACGCCCTGCAGGAGCGTGGGAAAGGAGGGCAAGATTGTTGCCTTCATGGTCCCAGCTTCTATGTGCACTCTAATCTGTGTTAACCAATACGCCAAATTATGGTCCACCACCAATACTGCCATGGTGGGCTTCAAGTTTTCTAGGGTAGAGTCCCAGGTCTTTTTCAAGAGCGAGTCCATCCTCTTGTCCATGGGGTCTGACAGCACTCCCATATCCTCAAAGGCAAGGTCCATATGCCTGGAAACTTGAGAAAAGGCCATGTCCTGCATAGGAGTCTTATTCCAGACTAACGCCTCATGCTCAGTGAAAGGAAACCTACGTTTCAGAGCCCTCGAAAAGAAGGGCTTTCTTTCAGGGTCTTGCCTTTTTCTCTTGACGGCATCCACCAGAACCTCATGAACTGGGAAAACCCTCTTCTTCTGTTCCTCCAGGCCATGATACATCTGGTCATTGAGTTATATCGGCTTTTTCTCCTCCAGGATTCCCAGAGTGGTGTGGATAGCCCCAAAAGATCCTCCACGTCTTTCAGGGAAAGCTTGTACCATCTAGTAGACTCAACATCCAACCCCTCTCCTCTGACTCCACCTAGGAGACTGAAGCCGCACTATCTGGGCTTTTCCTCAGCTTCCTCTCTAGTGGAGGGTACAGCTGGCGGAGGATTAGCCTGGGGTTTCGAGAACTGCAAATCGGAAAGCAGTGTCTTAAACGACTGAAGGGTGCAAGAAAGTTCAGAGACTGATGCTGCTAGGTCACTAAAGTGTTCCGTGGATTGCTCCCTCCAAGCCCTAAATGCATTCTTTATATAAAACCTTGGACCAAAATTTCTTAATCGTGGACATTTCTTAGAACTGTGCAGAAGCTTGTTTGTGGCTTTGCTCTGTAACAAACACAGAGAGCTATGAGTGCCTACCCCGGCCTCCTCCCCCTGCCAACGACCCATGCAGAGCAACACCGGAAGTGCCCTCAGGACCAACCACCACCAGGGTCCCAGTACCACCCCCTCCTCCTCTCTGACCACCAAGAGGGGACTACACCCTTGGAGGCTACAGGTAAAATAAGGGACCACCACCCCAGGACTCCTCTTGCCTTAGGGTAGCTGGTGCTGGCACCGCCAGGAGCTGCCTGTGTCGCCTCTGCTTCTGGCATCTCCTGATTATTGTGGTGGTCCTGCCTTCCTGAGCCGCCTGCTATCCCCTACAGCAGGCATATGCAATTAGCAGACCTCCAGCTGTTGCAGAACTACAAATCCCATGAGGCATAGCAAGACTGACTGCCACAAGCATGACACCCAGAGGCAGAGGCATGATGCGACTTGTAGTTTTGCAACAGCTGGAGGTCCGCTAATTGCATATCCCTGGCCTACAGCATTCAGCATACAGCCGCCCCCACCAGATGTGCGGTTACCACTTGGCCCAGCATCAAGCTCCACCGCCAGCCGCACAAGATGCAGGAGGACTGGCGCACCTCCAGCGGCACCCCCCTGGGTGATTGGAAGCGAGCCCCCGAATCTTCACCCCCCCCCTCACAAGGAGGAGCTGGAGTGGCATATAATGCAAAGTCAAGGTAACTTCCCCAAGGCTCTGAACCTCCGCTGCATGACAGACCTCAGCCTCCCCAACTGATAAGCCCTGGTTCCCAGCAGTGTCTTCCCACTGGAGGAAACACGAGAACTGAAGGGCCGGTGGGGCAGTGTTTTAATTTTGAAGCTGAGGCAGCGTTTCCTGTGAAGGTAGGAGCTGAAGTGGCTGTCCTGAAACACAATTAGTAACACTGATGTGCTTTTGTGCAGCATAAAGTCACTTTCACACTAATGCACGTTTGATGAATTCCCATTAACTTACAAAGGAAAGTGCTTTTGAAAAACTGCACCAAAAGATGCAGCATGCAGGACTTTTCAAAGCGCAGAGTACCTGCAGTATGAACAGTTCCATATGATTTAATTAGCAATAGTTTTTTTTTCTGCTCTTTTGTCACCTTGACCTTTTTTGGCACTTTGTTTACATGTAAAAGTCAGTTTTTTTGCTAGGAAATTACTTAAAAACACCCTAAAAAAAAAACGGAGTTACTTACCGGTAACGTCCTTTTCCAGGAGTCTTTCAGGACAGCACCATAGAGAGACCTTGGCTCCTCCCTTCCCAGGAAACACCGCCTTAAACTTTAGGTTTTAAGTCCCACCGTCCTGCCAGCCCCTCAGTTCTTCAAGAGTACCTCCGGACAGCTGGGGAGACACAAGAACACGTCATAATAATCTCTATCTTGCCTGACGTTCTCCTGCGATGAACTCTTAAGTGAAGTCCAAAAAATGGGTGGGTATCTGTGCTGTCCTGAAAGACTCCTGGAAAAGGACGTTACCGGTAAGTAACTCCGTTTTTCCCCATTCCGTCTTTCAGGACAGCACCATAGAGAGGATAAGCGAGCACCTTACCTTAGGGTGGGACTACTGCCTGCAGCACCTTACGACCAAAGGCTTGGTCCTTTGCAGACAGAAGATCCAATCTGTAGTGCTTCACGAATGTGTCAAACCTGGACCACGTTGCAGCCCTACAGATCTGCTCTGGAGATGCACCAGCCCATTCTGCCTGGGAAGTTGCCATTGCCCTGGTGGAATGGGCTTTAATGCCCTCTGGGGTGTCTAATCCCCTGAAAAAGTAAGCCTGTGTGATAGCTGCCCTTAACCATCTGGCTATCGTACGCCTAGAGGCCTTGCTACCTTTTTTAGACCCAGAAAATAATACAAAAAAGGAATCAGACTTCCTAAACGGTTTTGTAATATCTAAGTACTGAAGGACGCACCTTCTAACGTCCAGTTTATGAAAAATGTGTTCCTGTTCCCTCACAGGATTCGAACAGAAGGTAGGCAAAATAATCTCCTGGCCTCTATGGAACCCCGAGGCCACCTTTGGCAAAAAGGCCGGATCGGTTCTAAAAACCACACGGTCCGGAAACACCTAAAAAAAAAGGTGTCCTAATAGAGAGGGCTTCTAGTTCGCTCACTCTCCTTGCCGTAGTGATCGCCACCAAAAATACCGTTTTGAGGGTGATCAAATTTAACTTACAGGACTCAACTGGCTCAAAGGGTTCCCCCGTGAGTGCCTGTAACACTAATGAAAGATCCCAAACCGGAAAGGGGGGGACTCTAACAGGTCTCCGTCTGCTTAATGCTTTAAAGAACCTGACTATCCACGGGTCCGTAGCTAGCTGTTTTTCCAAAAACACGCTCAAGGCGGATACTTGTCCTTTCAAGGTGCTAAGGGCCAACCCTTTATCCGCCCCTGCTTGAAGAAATTCTAAAACTGCTACGGAGCTGCGTACGTCAAAGGAACTTTCTGAGCACCAGCTATCAAAGCGCTTCCATACCTTCCGGTAGATAACTTGCGTTTCCTTTTTCCTGCAACTTAGGAGGGTTTTAATTAAACGATCTGAAAACCCCCTGCCCCTCAGCAATTCCTCCTCAGTAGCCAGGCTGCGAGGTTCCAGCGCTCCACCTGAGGACAATAGACCGGTCCCTGAGAAAGAAGGTTCTCCTGGACTGGCAGGATCCAAGGTGGTTCTACCGCTAGGCTCCTCAGGATGGAAAACCAAGGCCTCCTGGGCCAATGGGGCGCAATCAAAATCAGAGTCGTGCTCTCCCCCCGGAACTTTCTCAACACTGCTGGAATCAGTACAGGGGGGGGGAAGGCATAACACCTGGAGAAAGCCCATTTCTGAGCCAGAGCGTCCACTCCAAGCGCCCCGTCCCATTTGTTCAGGGAGAAGAAAAGAGGAGTTTTCCTGTTTTCTCTTGAGGCGAAGAGATCTACACATGGCCTTCCCCACTTCCGAGAAACCGCCTCGAAAATCTCCTGGTTCAAAACCCAGTCGCCTTCTCTCAGTGTCTTTCTGCTGAGGAAGTCCGCCACCTGATTCTGTTCCCCCTTCAAATGTACTGCCGAAAGGGACAGGACATTTGTTTCTGCCCATTTGAGAATGGATTCTGTCAGGACCCACAGGGATCTGCTCTTGGTACCCCCCTGCCTGTTTATGTATGCTACTGCGGTAGAGTTGTCCGATCGGACTCGCACATGTTGGCCCTGGATTTCCCTCTGAAAGGCCTTGAGAGCCAAAGCTATGGCCCTCAGTTCCCTCCAGTTCGAGGACCTCCTTGCGTCTCTTCTCAGCCAGATACCCTGAGCCATCCGGGAATCTAGATGAGTGCCCCAACCTGTGCCACTGGCATCGGTGGTAACATTCCTGGACACTGGTAGGACCCACTCCAAACCTTGTGACAGATTGTCCCCTTTCTCCACCACCAGAATGATCTCTTCACCTGCCTCGGTACCTTTATCAGGAAGTCCAAGGACCCCTGACTGTGGTCCCATACCCTCAGGATAAACAGTTGCAAAGGGCGAAAATGTAACCCTGCCCACTGTACTGCTGGAAGCGAAGCTGTCAGCAATCCCAAGGCAGACATAGCCTTTCTTACCGATATCTGATGGCTGCCCTGGAGTAACAACATTGCCCTGTCTACCTTCTGGATTTTTTCTGGAGGAAGGAAGACTCTCTGCACTGTTGAGTCCAATCTGTAGCCCAGAAAAATCACCTTTTGAGATGGGACTAAGTTGGATTTCTCCAGGTTCAAGAGCCACCCTAGGTTTTCCAGGATGTCTCTTGTTACCCGCAGATCCTGCAACAACTGTTCCTGAGAAGAGGCAAACAGGAGCAGGTCGTCCAGGTATGCTAATACTGAGATGCCTCTGAGTCGCAAAAAGGCCAGGACTTCCACCATCACTTTGGTGAAGATGCGGGGGGAAGAGGATAGCCCGAAGGGGAGGGCCCTGAACTGAAGGTGCACTACCCCCTCCCTGGTATTTATCGCCAACCTGAGGAACTTCTGGTATCCTTCTGCAATGGGAATGTGCAGGTAAGCATCTTTCAAGTCTACCGATGCCATGAAACAGTTCGGGGGAAGTAGGGCCTTCACCGAGTATATTGAATCCATCCGGAACCTTCTGTAGGTGATCGAGACATTCAGAGGCTTCAGATTCAGGATAAGCCTGAATTTCCCCGACGGCTTGTGGACCACAAAGATGTGGGAATAGAAGCCTCTGCCTGTCTCTCCTTTTGGAACTCGAACCACCACCTCCTGTTCCTCCAACTCCTGTAGGGAGGAAAGAAGAGCTGATGATCTTTCTGCACATTTTGGCAGCTCGGTGACCAGGAGTCTGAAAGGTGGAGGTTTTGAAAATTCCAACCGGTACCCTCTTCTTATAATCCCCAATACGAACTGGTTGGAGGTAATAATCTCCCACTGTGGGAGGAAGCCCCCCAATCTCCCTCCCACCGTAGTTCTGTCACTTTGACTTCTTGGGCTGTTCAGGAGGGCGAAAAATAGCCCCCCCACGCCTTTTGCCCTTCTGTCCCCAAACCTTCTTTTGCTGTTCGGTTTTTGGGGGATCAGCCTTTTTCCAAGGGCGAGACTTTCTTTTAGTCTCTGTAAACTTCCTTTTTAAAGGAAATGCCTTTTTCCTGTCGGCTGTCCGATCCAAGACGGCCTCCAGGCCTGGCCCAAACAACAAATCCCCTGTGAGAGGGATTCCGCAGAGCTTGGCTTTTGAAGCGTTATCTCCTTGCCACGTTTTTAGCCATAAAGCTCTTCTTGCTGAATTGGATAATGCAGCCGATCTTGCGGACATGCGCACTGATTCAGCCGATGCATCCGCAAGATAAGCTACTCCCTTCAGGAGCATCGGGAAAGATGACAGAATAGTTTCTTTAGACGTTCCTGCCTCAATGTGTGCCCTAATTTGTGTCAACCAAAACTCCATGTTCCGTGCCACCACTGTGGACGCCATGGCAGGTTTGAGGTTCCCCAGGGAGGAATCCCAGGATTTCTTTAAGAGTGAATCCATCCTTTTGTCCATGGGATCTGGAAGTGCCCCCATGTCCTCAAAGGCCAGGTCAGTATGCCTAGAGACCTGTGAAAAGGCAGCGTCAAGTTTGGGAGATTTGTTCCACACTAGCGCCTCCTCTTCTGAAAAAGGGAACCTTCGTTTCAACGTTCTTGAAAAGAACGGTTTCCTTTCTGGATCCTGCCACTCTTTTTTTGATGGCATCAACCAAGACATCATGGACCGGAAACACTTTCTTTTTGTGTTCCCCTAGGCCCTTGTACATCTGGTCATGGAGTGACAACTTTTTCCTCTCCTCCTGGATTCCTAAGGTGGTATGGATAGCTCCCAAGAGCTCCTCCACCTCTTCCAGAGAGAGTTTGTAGCGAGAGGTTTTTGAGGAATCCCCATCCACTTCCTCCCCCTCCGACTCCCCTTGGGAGTTTGAGGAAACACTATCAAGCTCCTCGATCTCCTCTCTGGAGCCCCCTGGATTCTCTCCACTACCAGAGGGAGCGTCCATTAAATTTGGGGCAATACCCTGTTGTGCTGGTGGAGGATTAGCTTGGGGCTGAGGCAGCTGGAAATTAGCAAAAAGGGCCTTGAAGGATTGCATAGTACCAGAAAGCTCTTTGACAGACGCTGCTAACTCCATGGATTGTTCCACTGCCTGTTCCCTCACCAACCCCTCTATACACTCCCTGCAGAGTGGTTTGACCCAAGACTCCCCCATCGTGGCTTTGCATGAAGGACATCTTTTCTTGGAAGAGTGGGGCGATTTTTTCCGTAGACTTGCTCTAAAAACAATACAGAAGAGATCAGTCAGCAAGCCCCTCCACCAGTACTTAATCCAGAGGGCCTCCAGGGGTGCGTTTCCCAGGACCAACCACCACCAGGGTCCCAGTTACCTCCCCCCTTCCCCCCACCACCAAGGGAGAAAAGACACCTGTGGAGCTTACAGGAAGACGGTAAGGGAACACCACCCCAGGGTTCCTCTTACCTTAGAATGGCTGGTGCAGGCTTCTCCAGGTGCAGTTCGTGAAGCCTCTGCTTCCGACATCCTGCTGAGGATTAGTGTGGTTTTCCCTGCCTCTGTGTGCTGTCCCCACAGCGAAAATGAGGCAGCACCAGCCAGCGCACGGTCCGCTCCTCTACCTCGCAGCTGGAACCGGAAGCCGCGGGTCGGGCGGAAGTGCTGACCTCCCGCCGGAAATGGCGTCACCCGCCCTCCGACCCAGCGCTCTGAGCTCCCACGCTGCTGCTTTCTGCAGGGCGGTCCTTAGCACCTCCGCTCTGTGTCGCCCCTGGACTCAGAAGACCGGACCCCTCCAGCTTACTGCCTCGCCAGGAGAAGCTGGGGGAGCGCGATGTGCCGCTTTTTTTAAGGTACCCAGGCTCCCTAGCCTCATAAGCTGCACCAAAATACTGTAGCAAAGAGAGAGAGAGCGAGAGAGAGAGACCTTGGTCCCCCCCCTTCCTTAAAGGCTCAGCCTCCCTGGCTGTCTTAGCCCCTGGCTCCAAGCGGTGTCTCCCCACCGGAGGAAACACCAGAACTGAGGGGCTGGCAGGACGGTGGGACTTAAAACCTAAAGTTTAAGGCAGTGTTTCCTGGGAAGGGAGGAGCCAAGGCCTCTCTATGGTGCTGTCCTGAAAGACGGAATGGGGAAAAAAGTGTATATATATATATATATATATATATATATATATATATATATACACACACACTTTTTTTTTAAGCAGAGGCCCTAGAGAACAAAATTGTGGGTGTTGCAATTTATCTTACAGTATTTGCACAGCGGTTTTTCAAACACAAAATTTGTTTAAAAAAAAAAAAAAATACACTTTTTGAACTTTAATGCACAGAAACACAATATCAAATGGTTTGGTAAAATGATGATGTTACACCAAGCAAATGGATACTGAACATGTCACACTTTAAAATTGCGCATGCCCACGCAACAGCGACAAACAGCATACGTTTTCCTATCCATAGGCAACGTTTTAAAAGCCATTACAGGTTACTACTTTAGATTGACACAGGGGGTCCTGATGCTAGAATTACTGCCCACGATCTGACATTAGTGGTGATACCTTTTACGCTGAACAATCACCATTTGTGCGCATGTGGGACAGATACACGCATTCACCTCTGCGTGCCAGCATGGCGGGGGCGCTTTAAATTATTTTTTTTGGGGGGTTTTTTTTATCACTTGTTTTTACAGGGAATATAAATATCCCCTCTGATCGCAATAGGCAGTGACAGGTACTCTATGAAGAAATCCATGGTCTGACCCAGTTCTCTTCTGCCCTAAAAGGGGAGTTAGGGGATTATTTCTTTTCTAAAGAATCACTTACCTAGGTGCATGCAGCATCTATCCCCAGCCAGCTTTAAGACTTAGAACCGAGCGATCAAACACCGCTGATCCCTTGGTTCTCAGAGTTACCCGAGTTGGCGATCGTCAGTCCCCGCTGTCTACTCTGCCCTTCAGCTGTACTTCTTTAAAAGCATTTCACCACACCAAGATTGGTGTGATCAAAAGCTTTTCCCTTAATGGCGCTGTTAACATCATTCGGGGAAACCCGAAGTGGCGTATGCTCATCATTTCTGGTTTCTTATATCATAAAGACAAGCAGAGCCATTTCGATTGCCTCTTATAAGCTGGCGGAATCGCCAGCTGGTTGCTCAGGTCTCCCAGTTAGACAAGAGAGTCTGAGAAAGCTGTGAAAGGCGGAGGGATGTCCCCTCCCCACTGCTTGTAAGAGCAATCACTAATTAGCCACTAGGATTGCTTTTACCAGTAAGCCAACTGTCAGGTCTAAAACAATACTGGGATGATGCCTGCAGCTGCAGGCATCATCCCAGAATAACCACTTAAACTCCAGTGATGTGCCAGTTTGTCACAGGAGCTGAAATACAACACTATAATATAACAAGCGGATAAGCGAATGCCCCCTAATCCCTATACTGGGGAAGGTTATCTAGGCGGTGATGCAATGGTCCAGCAGTGTTTGTCAAGCCCTTCCCTACTGGTCAGTATGTCAGGGCCCAAATCCAGTGGGAACACTTAGAATCAAGTCACTCTGTACCCAGGTGTGTCTGAACAGTGCCCCAGTAGGCAATACTGTTCCTTTAAGTGGGGTGTTGTAGGGTATGGGCAGCATCCTCTCACCAATTCCTGGGGCGATGACCCCTCTCCATCCAGGGCTGTCAGCTGTAGTGACTTCCTCTCCACCATCACCAGCCTGCTGCACATTACCAGAGCTCTGGTAATGTTGGGCTATGTAGTCCCAGAGCCATCTGGGCACAAACTCCCTGGGGACTACATTCCCCACAAGTCAAAGCTATGTTCTTCCCAGCACCCACAGCAGCCAGGTTTTCTCTGGATGGTGAGCAGGACTGCCAGCCCCACACACACACACACACTCTGACTGCATACAACCCTGAAATAGCCAGTTCTCCCCTTCTTGCTGGCAGCCAGTGATGGAGAGAGAGAAATCATAGAGGCAGCTGTGAGTGGATGCCGACAGCCCAATCTGCACAACAGGTCCTCGCCTGCCAGTGCTGTGGACCTGAGCTACACAAGTATTTGTCTAGGATGTGCTAATCGATATTTGTGTAGGTCATCACTTGTTGGGAGCACACAGAACACACAATGCTACTGTAGGTGGAATTGCATGGACAGCAGAAAAGTGTGCAAACCTCTTTCTAAAAACTGATGTTTCATATAACCTTTAGGGCTCATTCACACCATACATACATGAAAACTGATGGGATAACCATACAGATTTCACTTGCAGAGACATCAGACGTTAGTTATGTGCCCTGTTCACAATGTTAATTTCATGTCAGTTTTTTTCCAATGCAGAAAACTGCATACACGTTGCAGATTCATCTGCAGAAAAAAAAAAATCTGCATGTTGGTGTGAACAGGGCACTGAGAACCATTGTTTTCTTGAGCCCTTGCAGAACGCATGCAGAAAAACTAATGTCTCTGCACCATGGTGTGAATGAGGCCTTAAGGGGCCTTGGGGGCCATCATTGCTGACCACCAAAGTGATAGTTTGCTGTTATGTTAACCTGAACGCCTATTCAAATCAGGAAAATTAGAAGACTAACTGCATACTTTCTCCAGGCAACTGACACAAACCATTAAAACCAGAGTCACAGCCAGGTAACTAGCATTTTAAAATAAGATTAGTTGGAACAATTTTAGGAAACTACACACAATACTGTTAAATTTGTAATAATTTATTTCATATAGTGCAAAAATAAATATTGCACACGTAAATACAAACATGACATAAAAAAGGAACACACACTTAAAACATATTTACAGTATTTACAGCACCGGATTGTTTTACAAAAAATATATAACACTTAAAGGAGCAAACCGAGTTTTTTTTTCTTCATTAACTTTTAAATGTGTAAAATTTGTAAACCGAACATTTAATAAAAATGAAAATTTATGTCCGAGACAGACGTTAGAAACCGATAAAAGTACTTATTGGAGCGGTAGCTTAACAGATGCTACAATATTTAGCAAAATAAGCCCAATTCCATAGAGGGTGCTGCCAATTAAAGTAAATTCAGGCCCCATTTTAACACGAGTAAAATCACAGCCAGGAAGGTCAGTGCACAAGCTCACAGGTGAAATTAAAGTGTACTTTTAAGAAAAACCTTTTTGTTTTGGATAGCAAGTGAAAGTGTTATGCCGCGTACACACGGTCGGACTTTTCAGCTACAGAAGTCCGACAGACTTGCGGCAGACTTTCTAACGAACGGACTTGCCTACATACGATCACACAAAAGTCCGACGGAATCGTACGTGATGACGCACACCGGACTAAAATAAGGAAGTTGATAGCCAGTAGCCAATAGCTGCCCTAGCGTGGGTTTTTGTCCGTCGGACTAGCACACAGACGAGCGGATTTCTGGGTCCGGTGGAGTTACAACGTAAAGATTTGAAGCATGTTCCAAATCTAAAGTCCGTCAGATTTGTGGCTGGAAAAGTCCGGGGAAGCCCACACACGATCGGATTGTCAGCCGGCTTTGGTCCGTCGGACTTTTGTAGACGAAAAGTCAGACCGCGTGTACGCGGCATTAGACATTTTGTCAATTTTTTTTTTAATGCTGTGT